>OZ020315.1:32961011-32990993 GCA_963971305.1 Arcuatula senhousia
GTCAGGGTCAAACGGCATGATTCCAGTTGCGTAGACCATAACCTGAACTGTCTGTATACCAAATATCAGATGCCTAGCTATTATACTTTTCTTGTAATTCATTTTCCACATAAGTCTTACAAAGGGGTTTTTTGGCCCGAAAAAACATCTAAGTTCACAGAGTCACTGAACCATGAAATTTGGGTCAGGGTCAAACGGCATGGTGCCAGTTGCGTAGACCATAACCTGATCTGTCTGTATACCAAATATCAGATGCCTAGCTATTATACTTTTCTTGTAATTCATTTTCCACAAAAGTCTTACAAAAAAGTTTACGCCGTCGCCGTCGCCGCCGCCGCCGCCGCCGCCGGAAAGTAATACCTATGTCTCGCCTTCAGCGACTAAAGTCGCAGGCGAAACAAAAACAAATATGTTTTTCGTATTAAAAATCATGCCTTAATAGTACAGGCACACATCATCTATAGGAAGGTGAATTATTTATCAATAAAGCTATATAGGTTCGGCTTTGCATTTTTTTTAAAGAAGGCCACTTGTTTTTCATTTTCAGATAAGAATAAACTTTTTAGTATACCGCTCGGGCGCTTCCTAGTGCTTTTTAGTATGACCACCGGAAACTTGTTCATTAGCTGGCAACCGGCTCCCTACCGTTCAGATATCTTCAGATAACAGCGGGGTAAATACGTGTAATGCTGGAAAGATTAGGGGTATATCGTTTCCGCATCAATAATTAGGTTAATTGACAAACTGCTGAGACAAAATTGCATATGTGCTTATGAAATTTTCAAAGGGCACACACAACCATCCCATTTTTTTATGTATATATATATAGTCGTAGCATTTGTTGTTTAGGCTGCAACGTTAACCCGGCTAACAAAAATCGCCCCGTTATTTTAGTAGTATACTAGTAGATAATAATAATCATGAGAAATACAATAATGGATACAAAAGTCTTGTGATGTGATTATATGCCATGGCGGTCGAGTTTGGCCAAGGTTCCAGGCTATACTTTTATGACAACTGATGCTTAGCTTTGCTCACAATTCATTATCTATTCGTGGATTCTTTGATGGTATAAAGATTCTAAAGCTTTATTTAGTTCTACTGTTTATTATATACAGGTTAAGATGGAATACACAATCAATTTACGATCAGGTTAGACAATTTAGTATTAGAGTACATTATTAAATTTCAAAATTCAGGAAAAAACATATGTCACTGCTTGTGTTAATAATAAAAATAAAATGAATTAACAAAATAACTAGTATTCATTAACTACTAGCACTATGACTTCTTTAAGGAACTCATCACGGCAAGATATTCCGTATTCACATAAAACATCAAGAACTGCATGGATACCATTTGGTCTACATGTGCAACATCAGTTCCATAACACTAACACATCTCATAACACAAGAACTTGCTATACCTGCGTAGGCTACAGATAAATCAGTAAATCCTGACAGTCCACCTAGAACATTATCCAATTCACAAACAACACGAGAACTGGCTATACCTGTGAAGGCTACAGCTGAATCAGTCAATTCTGACAATTCATAAAAGCATCACTTCTTCATTATACCCACAAAATTATTCCTCATAATAACGACCATATCTAACTATTCTAAGAATCCTCAAAACATCAACATTTTACATTCTCTAAAGTAAATAATTAGCCATCACTGAAAACTTAAGGGTCTAGTCATTCCAGTCAGCATATTTGACTTATATTGAACACCAAACTAACACCAAATCAGCACCAAAAATCCATTTATCAAATAATAACGACAAGTATTTGACAGTTGAATTTAACCACAAATGAAACCTGATATCTCTGCACCTTTTCCACTAAACAAAATACTGATAAAGCTTATATAATGCGATGCATATGACTAAAACTATAAATCTAGCTAAATGATATACAAAAATTTAAACAAAAACTAATTACTACGATTCATGAAAAATACACCTTGACATTCGCATAACATTATTATTTATACTTAATTGCACAATAAACCACAAAAGGGCTAGCAAGCATAAACAAACAAAAAAGTGTATATACATTGTACAATTTTTTGTAAAGATATAGTATTGTATTTACACAGATGTGTACATTTGACTATTTGCGATCTCATTGTCAAAACTCAAATGATTTTTTCAAAGCATCAACAACCACTATAGAAAGGAAAAACATATTTTGATTAACATAATTTACACTTTGGATTATCTTACAACTACCAAAAAGCTACAATAAATGCATAAACATGTTGTTTACTCAAAATAATATGCGAAATCCATTTAACATTAAACCCACACAAGACCTACATTAGTACCGCATGCATGCTATGAACACAATATTTAAACTACATGTAAGCATCGAAATTTACAGTGTGAATGCATTGCTGTCTAATGTTAGTGTGGACGACATTTAAACTACTACATGTATTAGTTTTGCTCAGTGTGCACACGGCCTAAGATGTGCTTCTTGCATTGGTATGTAGGTAAGTCGTTAGAACTGTTTCACAATGGTCTTTTTACGCGAGTTCCCTCCCTTAGCTGTCCAGAAGGCGGCGTTCCTGGAATGCTATGTTGTATGTCTCTAAAACTTTCCAGATTTAACTGATATTCCAAATCTCTCCTTAGTCCAGCTAATTCCTGATCAGCATGCTTTTCAAAATTTCTATCATCTTGGTGTGAGGAAACCCATCTTTGTTCTGTTTCAAACTCCGAAAATGAATCTACATGCGAATCTAATTTTTCCATTGGTGCATTAGAAATAAACTCTCTTCTAGCATGTTGAGAGGATTGGCTCCAGTAAAAAGGACGTATTTCACTACAGGCATTATCCTCTGTTGAATGGTTTTCATTTCTGATTGCTGGAACACTTCCTGTGTTCCTTTTTTCTTCAAGCTCTTGCAATGCATGTATCCCGGTTACTTTTTCCTTAATGTATTCTGATTCCTGTTGCATTTGTGCTACTGCGTGGGTATTGCTGCTTATTCCTGTTGCAACGTCATGATTTGATGACGGTAAAATGGTAGGTAAATCATTATTGCTATCAGGCAAAGATTGTGTGTTTAAATTTCTTGACTCAAACAATTCGTTTGAGGGATCTGATGGTATCAGATTGGTTAATACACAATGACCTTCTTTTGGCATCCAGGAAGACCCTTAAAACAAAATGAAAATGGCTTTTGTAATTTATTAGATATTTTAGAAATATTAGATATTAATAGATATTCTAGTACTGCAAGTCTTCGTAATTATTTGCTATTTTTAAATATAAATGTGGGGTTTTTATGTGTTCTTTATTATAGAAATACATAGGTTTCACTTTGAAATATACAATTGCGATCTGTTCTAACATCTCTACTGTCAGTTCTAGAGCTGTTCTAACCCAGGACACCAACTGTCATAAACTGTTCTGGGGCACAACTGTCATAATCTGTCCAAGCCTCTGACACTTCTAGAACTGTTCTAGGCCCTGATAGCTTAGAACTCTTATAGCCCCTGACAACTTAGAACTTCTCTAGTCCATGACAGTTTTGGGCTATGACAGGTCCTTAGAGTTCTAAATGACATCATGTGTTGTTTAATTTATTGTAATGTTTTGTCAGTTTTGTTAAAATTTTGTTTTAAAAATAATTAGCTTTCTGTTAAAATTGTATTCTCGATTTCATTATTTTGGACAATGAACGAGAATAGTTCTGAAACTGTCAAGGTTTAGAATTGTCAGGAGTTGTCAGGACCAGTCAGGGCTAAGAACTGTCTGAGCTCACAACTGTCAGGGCTTAGAACAGGTTAGAACTGTCAGGGTCTAAGACAGCTTAGAACTGTCAGGGCTATTCTAAATATTTTTTAAATATGGGATACATATTTTGCGGGAACGATTGTCAAGGATGTTTTGATGTTACTCGCACAAACTTTTAAAGTTTTTAAAGAGATTCACTATGGGATACTGTGATTTTTATGTATAAAATAACCACCACCAAACCGCTTTTTACCTTTTTACTTTTAAATAAGCAAAAACTGCTTCTAGTGGTCTATGAAAAGACATTGAGTGAAACCAAACTTGTGTACCATTGTCAGCCATCTTGAACTTGCACCAAATTTTTTTCAGTGTGAAACCGACAGACACTCATAGTCATTAACTATATTTGATCACACCTTAATTTTATTTTTATTTTTTACACGAAAAACATCCATACTAGTCTTTTTAAGTCTTTTAAGTGTTTTATTTGAATACTTTCTTGATTAGTATTTTAGTTTTTATCCTATAAACTGACTTAGCTTTTTTATTTTTATCTTTTATTCCTATCTATTATTATTTTTAAGTACTGGCAGTACCTACGTTCTAAATACCCATAATCAAATTTCTAGACCATAGCCATGTCAGCAAACAAATAGGTAGTAAGACTACGCAGCTCCAAGAGTAAAATTGCGTTTTCACCATGTGCCAGGGTGACCAAAACTAACTACTATGTAAAGCCAAGGAAAGCAATGTTACAAAAACTAGATGCCACTGATCGTCCCCATGTAAACTATGAACTCAGAAAGGGCAGCCTTTTGTAATCTTTTTCAACGGCTGCATTTGAATGCTTCAGAGACGTAATCAAAACATTTACAGAAAGATGTCCATTCACAAACATTCAATATAACCTAGAGACATGGCACTCTAAAGACAGCGACATCATCGCAGAGGATGCCTATTCTGTGGGAAATGAGAATATCCAGTTGTGTAAAACAACCTGTATTTAACCACTTCAAGAGCCAAAATCAATGGTGGAAACCTTACAGAATTCACACATAGCCATTTTCCCATTATTATCAAGGAGGTCAAGAAAAGAGGAAACCAAGGTGAACTAAACGACTTCCTTAGAGATAGTCTGCTCAGCTATCTGAAATCCATCCTCTTTGAGCTAGAAAACAACCAACAAATTCAGAGCTGCAAACATGATAACAATACCACCACAAAACTTAATGCATCCTCTATTCAGTACAACAACTTCTTGACTACCTCAGCTCTCCAAACAGTATCCAATAGCATCCTCACCGGTCCATCCGACAATGATATTTGCTGTCAGATATGTGAGTAAGAATGCCTAAAAGAAGCAATATACTTTGACTGTTGTAACATGTGGCTACTTTATAAATGTGAAAATCTGACAAATATAAGGCGGTCGTGATTATCGTGATGATCAATGTGATGTCGCCGATGAGTTATCTACATATATAAGTACTCCCACTTATTCTCACCAGGATGCTGAGTTTAGGACTGACCTATCACTCAAAGATATTGATAAACTGGAAGATTTGCAGAAACTACAGAAAAAAGTCTTGGCCAGAGAGAAAGAGCTTAAGGTCAAAGAAAAAGCACTCAAAGAAAAGGAAAAGGAACTAAACGAAGTAAATATTAAACTAGCATCAGCTCAAACATATACATTGTATAATGACTCTTGAAAAGCGTATAAATGACCTGGAATCATCCCTTGCGTATAGAAAATAAAATACAACAAAAACAAAGAAACACCAACAGGTGGAATCGCACACCCTTAACAACATCGAACGTCGTCTTATCCAGATCAAGCAAAGACTAAATGAAAATAGGGGCATGCAAAACTGCCCAATGCCAAATATTAAAATTAACAATAACTTTGATCGTGCCAGAGGAGAACCTGTTACCACTGTTAATAGAAATAACACACACACGATCGCCCGTATCCCATCTCAACCAGAAACACAGACATATGGTGGCAGTACTAGCGTGTCAGGACATGCAGCCTCTCAAACTTTTGGTCCAAGAACCGCAGAATGTAGGTACAAACCTGACCAGATGGAACCACAACATCAAAATAACGTCAATACCATGCAACACCCAGAGATAGCGCTTGACCAAACTGTAAACCAAAATCATGTTTATGGAAACACCAACAGGCAACTCGACAACAGTTGACGACGCCTCAGTAGGTGCACCACTATATCAACACTCAATATGGAAAACTTCTCATCAATTAGATAGGTCCGACATACTATGTATACAGGAACATTGGCTGTATGCTTTAAAAAAACATAAACTGATTGATATCTGTACCAAATATAACTTTAACTATTTGCTCAAATGCTGCGATGAAACCGAACCAATTGCAGAAAAGTTGAGGTCACAGGGATTTAGAGGAATAGGGATAATTTGGAAAAACTCTATTGATCCATATGTTACAAAACTAAATGATGAAAACGAGAGACTATGTATAATTAAAATTGACTGCAAAGTTAAGCCCATTCTTATTATAGCTGCATATCTACCCAGAAGTAATGGTCCAAAGAGTGATAACCATTATCGGGAATGTATAGATGAGAATTCAGATATACTAGATAAATACGAATATTGTGACATTGTTCTGGCGGAGGATCTAAATGCATCTTTTCACAGAGAAAAACGCACTACAAGAGATAGTATATTTATTGAAAACATAACTGAAATGGGATTCGTGTTGCCATTGAACTACTCGACAGATAATACGTTCCATCACTGCAATGTTAGGAGCCAATAACAAATTGACTATATTTTACCTTTTAAAAATATTGATTTTATATTTGATGTAAAGATTCATAGCAAAGAAAGTCTTAATGCTTCAACTCATAATGTAGTGTCAACTAGATTAAAATTTGAACTTTCTAACATTAGAGTACAAGATGATATACATGTACCAAATACTAGGGTAAACTGAATAAAATGTGACACCAATGAATACCAGCGAATAGTACATGAGAGACTCTCTGATTTTGACATTAATCAATATCAAACCTTGAAGATCTTATTGCAGAGCTGACAAATATACTGAATACTAGTGCTCATATGCGTATAAAAAGGAAGAATAATCGCAAAAAAACAATGGAAACCATGGAATCCTGAAATAAGGAAGTTATGCAAAGAAAATAAAGAAGCCCACTGGCGATGGAAATCAAGTAACTCAGAAAAAGTAAATATAATCAGCTCTGGATAAATTGTATCTCAGCAAAAAAGAATCTGAGGAGAGCCCAACGACAAGAAGAAGCCCGTAACTATAGACTTTACTCAGAACTCATGGATTCACACTGTGCTAATGATAAACTCTTTTTTAGACTTGTAAACTCCCAGAGAAACCAGAAAACTTAGAAACTAACACAACTTCAACTCGATGATCAGAATCAAAGTGATATAGCTGAAGGGTGGTCTAAATACTTAAAAAATCTAAGTAAATGCTTAGAAGAAGATAATCTTAATGAAGCCTACAAGGAGTTTGTTCAATTTGACTATAATGAGATTGAGAATCATTGTGATAGTAATTATAGTATGGATATTGAATTTCTCAGCCTTGATTTATTGGAAAAGTTAGTCCTAGAATTAAAAACTGGAAAAGCACCAGCTGAGCAACAACTGACCACTGAACACTTTATATTTGGAGGAAATTTGCTGATTCAAACTGTCAAGCTAATCTTTGATAAAATAGTCTGTGATGGAGTTATTCAAAACTGTTTCAAGTCGGGAGTCATTTTCCCTATATATATATATATATATAAAACAGGAAAAGCCAATTAACGACCCTAACTCATAAAGAAGGATTACAGTGTCAAGTATTATAGTAAAGCTATTTGAGAAAGTTATCCTGCATAAAATTGCTCCGATCATTAAAAACAAGCAAAACCCATTACAGAGAGGTTTCAGTAAAGGTGTGTCACCAACAAGTACCGGACTGCTGTTAACAGAAGCGATAGCGGAGTCAAAAGAGAATAAACAACCCCTATATGCAGCCTTTATAAATGTGTCCAAGGCGTTCGATGTTGTATGGCACGAGTTTATGTTAAGAAAACTGTACTATATTGGAATTGACCAAGATATCTGGGTGCTAGTAAACTGTTTATATAAAAACCTTCGCTCTTAAGTAAAATGGGAAGGAACAGTGTCTACCCCATTTGAAGAACGGCAAGATGTGCGTCAAGAAGGTATATTATCACCAAAACTCTATAAAGTCTTTATCAACTCAATGCTCGATTATTTCAATGACAATTTGTTAGGATACAAAATAAGAACTATTAAACTGAATGTGCTGATGACATTGTTTTGTTAGGCAGGAACGAGCAAGAACCCCAAACTATGTTACTCAGTCAACAACAATATGCAAACGATGAACGCTATCTTAAAAGCGATTTAAAGACAAAGATCATGATATTTAATCAAAGGAAAGTAAATTTAGATGAACATTTTGTAATCCATGATCGTGTGATGGATCATGCTACATCGTATACCCATATTGGAATAGAGAGAAAATTGAGCGGACGAAGCTCTATTGAACAACGTATAAAATTAGCCAGACAAACTGCTTATGCACTAATTGGGACAGAGATGCACGGGTATAGTGGCCTATATCCAAGCGTAATCTTCAGAATGTGGAATATATATGTGCGCTCTAGAATGCTCTTTGGACTCGAATGTATTGTGCTTTCCACAACTGACATTTCAAAGAATTCTGCCTATCATAAGCGCTTTCTCAAGATGATAATGAATGTACCAGACCGAACTCCTAATGCAGCTGTATTCATCTTGTCTGGAAAGTTACCAAATGAATCTTATATCCATATTCGAATTATACAGAAAATAGTTTCCATTTTAATAAATGGTGAAGTTGAGAAAGAACTTTGTATTCGTTAAATTATATTGAAAGATAATTCCTCACCTAGTTGAAATTATAGACTGCGAACCGTCTAAAGAGAGCTGGAAAAGCTAGCAGGAAAACTGTTAATCAGTATTGAATTTACCAGATAGCCTTATGGGAAAATCAACCTTGAAATTTTTACATGCAAAGACAATGAATCACTCAAAAGTTCATCATATTTGGAAAGACGCAAACATGAACAGATCTGCAATAATACAAGCTGGTACGAAAGCCAAACTACTATCCGGTACCTATGTGCTACAACAGACTGTATCAACTTTTCGGAATGGCCAAGCCACAACAACATGTCAGATGTATAAACTAGATGTTGAAGATACTATCCACTTCATATTGAAATGACATGTGTTGAAGCCCGTCAGAACACCTTTTCTGTGTAAGATTAGAGACTATCTATCAAACATCAACAAACAAGTCTACGAAAGAATTTCACAGGATGATGTAAAATTTCCCAGCTTATATAAACTGGACGTTACAAGCCCTACAATTCCAATGATGTTCCAGAGTGATGAGATGGTCCATGGAATTGAGTCCTTAGCTAGAGGGTTATGCTTTGCTCTTCACCATGAAAGATGCAAACGGATGGTAATTCCAGTAAGGCCTTTTTGATTGGGGGTATTCTTGGGGCTCCATGTTCGTAGATAAACTTTAAAATTTTTAAAAAAAATTAAAATTAAAAACGAAATAATTTTTCGCTTAAATTTTTTTTTTATACTACATATTTTCTTGGCACTATTTAGTCTATGTCTAGATTGACTTCGGTATAGAGTAAGATATATTAGAAAGTGGGATTAAATTGAATTTCTTTATTCCTTATTTAAGGTTTCCTTTTTGTTCTCGAGTATCAATAATTATAATTATGAAATCCTAGTATTTTCATTATTCCCCTGGTTAACCTATTTTTTTTACTTTAAATGAGTTCTTATAGAGCTCTAAATATATAGATAAAAAATAGTGACATTTTGGCAGCTAGACGAACTGAAAAGTGCAATTAAGGATTCAGTGAACTTTTATAAACGTTTTGAGTATGTATTCCTACCAAATGACCTTGTATATACAGAATGTAAATGACATATAGGAAATATGGTGATGGATTGCCAGTATGATAACTAGTATTGCTATGCTATATGCTTAATGGTGGTGGAAATATATGCTATATAAATGCGTAGTATTAGCTGCTTATGCCGTGGTGGTGGTTTTATATATACTCTATACATTGTAGTTTCCAAAATTTAAACAGTTTACACACAGTCGTGTGGTTCTCCGAGAACCGGAGGGATTTATTGGAAAAAAGTAGAACATGAAGTAGAAATGTCCAGAACTGTTCTATGACAGGACACGGCTTGTCATAAACTGTCCCAGAACTGTCAGCAGAACAGAATTAGAACAGATTCCTGACAGTTTCTGACAGTTCAAAAGAGATGTAAGAACTGGACTCAACTGTAGGTTTCGATTGATTTGGCTTTATTGTTCTACGCTCTTCAGAATCAAATGCATAGAGTTTGGCTTTTTCAGTATTTTGGATCAAGCGCCTCTGATGAGCCTTGAATAGACGTCAAGCGTAACAAAATTTATTGTCTGGAACTTTGTTGAAATTATATTTCCAGTTTTTGACTAACGGTTCCTGTTTTTTTTATGGTTTAGTTTTTTTATATAAAATACGTGTCCATTGCATAGGGAAAAAGTCACAGACGTAGCAAAGTCATATGTGTTCATGGCTGGAAATTTGTTGTATTTTAGTTTTCAGTACAAAACGTTGATACCCGAGCGAGCTAACATCGTAGGATTTACAACTTTACCAATAGGATTAACTACCGTAAAAGGATCTTTCTGAGGCATACCCACAAACGCAATTACGATATTTATGATAATCTCCCAATGACCATAATATGATTTTATGTATTTAAAACATTTATAGATTAATAAATGTTGTGGTGTGGCAAGTTAAAATGGAGACAATAAAATAAGTAGGTTGGTTAAACCACACATAAAAGGTAAAAATATCAAATATAAAACTAATATAAATTAATAAAGAATACATCTAAAATCTAAAAAGCCCAAATTTTCGGCTTTCAGCCTTCGTCGGGGGCAGAGCAAAGAATAAAATCACGACCGCCACGGTCTGAGGACAACCAACAAGTGAATATAGTAAAAAGTGTTCACTCGATAAAAACAACCACGTCATCATCACCCAAATCCTGAACTGAGCAATATAACAATAGGCCAAATCATACCCAAAGAATCAAATTAAGTAAATAACTAAGAAATGATTTGATTTTTGACATTGATGCCGAAAGGACGTGCTGTTCCCAGGAATTTTATTATTCTCTGCTCAAGGAACTGTCTTTGTTTCTCGCCGTGATGGGTTTGAAGCAGAACCGTGACTTGCATATCTTTTATACTGTGGCCGGACCCTCGAAAATGCTCCCCAACTGGACATTCAGTATCTCTGGTGACACTGTTTTTGTGTTCCACAAAACGGTCCCCGAGTCTCCGACAAGTTTCACCAACATAAATCATGGAACATCGCTTACATCTTATAGCGTATACGACGTTTTCGGTAATGCAGGTGAACCCATCCTTCAGTTGGAAAGTTTTCGAGGGACCAACCACAGCATCGGTCTCCCATGTGAACGGACAAGTAGAGCAGCGAGTTCTTTTACAAGGACGTGTACCTTTGTAGCTGGCGGGTTGACGTGACGACCTATACGAACTGCTGACCAGGTGCTGTTTAAGACTCTTGCCCTTTCTAAAAGCCGTAATAGGGGTAGAGTCAGCAAAAACAGTGGACATATACTCATCTTTGAGGACAATGGATTTAAAGTTGCGAATAAGGATGTTCTGGATGGCAACATTGTGAGGGTGATAAGTAAGGACTAACGGAACACGATCATTGGTGCTCTTCACCCGGGGCTCCATTGCCTCGCGTCTGTTCACACGGGAAACCGAGGACACGGCCCTGTCCAAGACTTTGTCAGGATAACCTCTCTTCTTGAAGAAAGATCTCATCTTGTTACACTGGATCCCAAAATCCTTATCGTCATTGCAGATACGACGAAGCCTCAGAAACTGCGACTTCGGGATGGCGTCTTTGCAAGAGGAAGGATGACAGGATTCGTAATTCAGATAACAATGAGCATCGGTAGGTTTAAAGAACACCGATGTAGAGATCTTACCGTCTGTGATAGTACAGTTAATGTCAAGGAATGAGAGGCTATCCTGAGTGATGTTGAAAGTGTATTTGATTGCAGGGTGGTAGGAAGAGACAAAGTTGATAAAAGATTTCAACTCCTCTTCACTGTCGGATGAGACTCCAAATACATCATCGATGAACCGTTTGTAAAGTTCCGGGACTGGACCGATGTATTCGGAGAACATTTTTTCCTCTAAATACCCTACAAACAAACACGCAAAACTTGGACCCATTTTGGTGCCCATGGCTACGCCACCTGATTGGTTGTAAAACTTCCCATCGAACTGAAAAGTATTCAGGTTGAGGACAAGTTCCGCCATTCTCAACACTATATCAGTACTGATGTGAGGATTGGGTCTCCTGTCCAAAAAGTGTTTTAAAGCTACCAAGGCGTCATTGTTGGGTATGCTGGTGTATAAAGCAGTGACATCCATAGTAAACAGTCTGAAATCGGAGTTTTCTGGCTCAAAGAACTCAAGGATATTCAGAGCGTGGGTAGTGTCCTTAATGTATGTAGGTAGGTTCTCCACAATAGGAATGAAAATATCGTGGAGGAAACTGGAAATGTGTTCTGTGGGACAACTACACGCTGAAACGATCGGCCTACCTGGGTTACCAAGTTTGTGTATCTTGGGAAGCATATAGAAACGAGACGTTCTCGGTTGCGATACTACAAGACGCGATGCTTCCTCGGGCAGATCGTCGTTTTCTATGGATGTCTTGATGAAGTCTTTGACAGATTTTTGGTTGATTTTGGTGTTGTTAGAGCGAAGTTCTGTGTAAAATTGAGAGTCAGACAGTTGAAACTCGCCCTCAGAGACATAACAACGAGCGTCCCACGCTACAACTGCACCACCTTTATCAGCAGGTTTGATGACAATATCGCTGCGTGTTCTGAGTTGGTGAAGCGCGGCACGTTCATCAGATGTAAGGTTATGTCTCTTGAGCGGTTTCGTATCTAGGCTGTCGATCTGACTTTGGCAGGTTCGGAAGTAATCTTGAAGGATCGGAAATAAAGACGCCTTGGGGGTAAAGTTTGATTTTTTCTTAATGAATTTACTAAATAGTGAAGGAGAAGGTACAGCGAGACAATCCTGGTCGTCCTGTCAACGTGGCCGAGGTGGTAAGTGACCCGCCACCTACAGAGGTGAATCTGGACGAGGTTGTCCGCTGTATTCCAGAGTCATTGGTGTTAAGTTCTTCCGAGAAAAGTCTCCTGTCAAAAGGTCTCAATTTTGTACCTACTACATCCGTAGCAGATCAGTTTCAAAATGAGACTGATATACAACATTTTTTCCGCCGCCTCTTACTCAAAGCTTTTTTCCATGATAAAGAAACAGAGAGTTCTGATTCTTCTAATCAAGCTCCTTCACTATTTAGTAAATTCATTAAGAAAAAATCAAACTTTACCCCCAAGGCGTCTTTATTTCCGATCCTTCAAGATTACTTCCGAACCTGCCAAAGTCAGATCGACAGCCTAGATACGAAACCGCTCAAGAGACATAACCTTACATCTGATGAACGTGCCGCGCTTCACCAACTCAGAACACGCAGCGATATTGTCATCAAACCTGCTGATAAAGGTGGTGCAGTTGTAGCGTGGGACGCTCGTTGTTATGTCTCTGAGGGCGAGTTTCAACTGTCTGACTCTCAATTTTACACAGAACTTCGCTCTAACAACACCAAAATCAACCAAAAATCTGTCAAAGACTTCATCAAGACATCCATAGAAAACGACGATCTGCCCGAGGAAGCATCGCGTCTTGTAGTATCGCAACCGAGAACGTCTCGTTTCTATATGCTTCCCAAGATACACAAACTTGGTAACCCAGGTAGGCCGATCGTTTCAGCGTGTAGTTGTCCCACAGAACACATTTCCAGTTTCCTCCACGATATTTTCATTCCTATTGTGGAGAACCTACCTACATACATTAAGGACACTACCCACGCTCTGAATATCCTTGAGTTCTTTGAGCCAGAAAACTCCGATTTCAGACTGTTTACTATGGATGTCACTGCTTTATACACCAGCATACCCAACAATGACGCCTTGGTAGCTTTAAAACACTTTTTGGACAGGAGACCCAATCCTCACATCAGTACTGATATAGTGTTGAGAATGGCGGAACTTGTCCTCAACCTGAATACTTTTCAGTTCGATGGGAAGTTTTACAACCAATCAGGTGGCGTAGCCATGGGCACCAAAATGGGTCCAAGTTTTGCGTGTTTGTTTGTAGGGTATTTAGAGGAAAAAATGTTCTCCGAATACATCGGTCCAGTCCCGGAACTTTACAAACGGTTCATCGATGATGTATTTGGAGTCTCATCCGACAGTGAAGAGGAGTTGAAATCTTTTATCAACTTTGTCTCTTCCTACCACCCTGCAATCAAATACACTTTCAACATCACTCAGGATAGCCTCTCATTCCTTGACATTAACTGTACTATCACAGACGGTAAGATCTCTACATCGGTGTTCTTTAAACCTACCGATGCTCATTGTTATCTGAATTACGAATCCTGTCATCCTTCCTCTTGCAAAGACGCCATCCCGAAGTCGCAGTTTCTGAGGCTTCGTCGTATCTGCAATGACGATAAGGATTTTGGGATCCAGTGTAACAAGATGAGATCTTTCTTCAAGAAGAGAGGTTATCCTGACAAAGTCTTGGACAGGGCCGTGTCCTCGGTTTCCCGTGTGAACAGACGCGAGGCAATGGAGCCCCGGGTGAAGAGCACCAATGATCGTGTTCCGTTAGTCCTTACTTATCACCCTCACAATGTTGCCATCCAGAACATCCTTATTCGCAACTTTAAATCCATTGTCCTCAAAGATGAGTATATGTCCACTGTTTTTGCTGACTCTACCCCTATTACGGCTTTTAGAAAGGGCAAGAGTCTTAAACAGCACCTGGTCAGCAGTTCGTATAGGTCGTCACGTCAACCCGCCAGCTACAAAGGTACACGTCCTTGTAAAAGAACTCGCTGCTCTACTTGTCCGTTCACATGGGAGACCGATGCTGTGGTTGGTCCCTCGAAAACTTTCCAACTGAAGGATGGGTTCACCTGCATTACCGAAAACGTCGTATACGCTATAAGATGTAAGCGATGTTCCATGATTTATGTTGGTGAAACTTGTCGGAGACTCGGGGACCGTTTTGTGGAACACAAAAACAGTGTCACCAGAGATACTGAATGTCCAGTTGGGGAGCATTTTCGAGGGTCCGGCCACAGTATAAAAGATATGCAAGTCACGGTTCTGCTTCAAACCCATCACGGCGAGAAACAAAGACAGTTCCTTGAGCAGAGAATAATAAAATTCCTGGGAACAGCACGTCCTTTCGGCATCAATGTCAAAAATCAAATCATTTCTTAGTTATTTACTTAATTTGATTCTTTGGGTATGATTTGGCCTATTGTTATATTGCTCAGTTCAGGATTTGGGTGATGATGACGTGGTTGTTTTTATCGAGTGAACACTTTTTACTATATTCACTTGTTGGTTGTCCTCAGACCGTGGCGGTCGTGATTTTATTCTTTGCTCTGCCCCCGACGAAGGCTGAAAGCCGAAAATTTGGGCTTTTTAGATTTTAGATGTATTCTTTATTAATTTATATTAGTTTTATATTTGATATTTTTACCTTTTATGTGTGGTTTAACCAACCTACTTATTTTATTGTAAAACATTTATAGACAATTTAACGATTCTATATACTTTTAAAGAAATTATAAATAATTATAATTTAGAGCCATATTTACTAACTGATAATACTGAGTATAGAAAATCAAAATAAGAAAATAAATTAAGTTAAGTGATCATCGGTTAGCCATAGAAACTGGGATATATAAGAAAATATAAAGAGAAGATAGAATTTGCAAAGTGTGCATCGCTCACATTCTTTTCAATATTGTGAAATAACGAAAATTGCAGAAAATATTATTTTGATAAAATCGACATTGATTTATCGTTACAAAACGTAATTAAGCTAAAGAGATAGGGCTGATATAATGTGTTAATTTGGCCCAAAATTTAATGAGAAAATGAATTCTGGGAGCTAAAAAAGTTTATAATGAAACATATTTATGGTATGTATGGTTGTAATTAAAAAAGAAGAATTATCATTTATCATGACGTCATAATCATTGGTTGAATGACATCATATTTCATAAAAAAACAGAAAAACAGCCAAATTTTTTTAATTTCAGATCATTTTTTCAAAAAACTAATTCATCCGCATGTCTGCACCAACACTGAAATATTGTATCATTTCTTATATTTTTGCAAAGTTTCACTTTTGTGTAGGCCTGTCTCTTCAAATTTAGAAAAAAAAACATTGTATTATGTGACGTTTTTGACCACTTTTTTACAATACATTGTATGTTAAAAAAAGTCGTATTCAAGGACATGTAAAGAAATCCCCCAATCTCACAATGCTAACATGGCCAAATACTTGATTTGCATCATTTTAAGATTGCAAATAAAGAACATGTCCTTAAAATAAAAGACACTGAAATTTTGGGGCCAAGATAGGGTCTTATAGCCCCAACTCCAAAGTTTCGTATTAAACCAAATAAATAACCACAGGTGAAATTTCTTGGATTATTTTTTAAACAGCCAATGGCACTGATGGCAGGAGACACTAAAATTTCATTTGTACATATAATTACAATTGATATTTTCCCACTGTTATGTTTTGTTTTGAAGCCATTGGCCTTTCACTTGGCGTTAACTTTGATCTATTCAAGACGCTCTACTAAAATATCAATAAAGCCCAACACTAGTTTCATATAATGAAGAGCATTGAACAATAAAACCAGAATTACCAAACAGAAAAACCAAATTATGACTAAGATCTACCTATTTCTGGTTTAGGCAGAACCTTAGGGTTAAGACAGTTTAGTAATTTAAACAAATAATTTATAGCTTTAGTGTGTTCTTCAACACAAAAGTGTTGATGCCGGAGCGAGCTAACTTCCGTGAATTAAAACTTGTTGGAATTGGAAATAAAAACAGAGTTCCCGACAATAATTTTTTCTACGTCTGACGCGCATTTCGACTAGTCAAGACTCACCAGAAGAGCCCTGTCCAAAATATTGAAAAAACCAAACATAAGTTCCAGATTATGAAGAGCATTGAGCAATAAAACTAAAAATATCGAACATATTCCGAGCTGTAAAGAAGACAAAACTTTAAGTAAGTGGTAAGTGACAGAAGAGAAAGTAAAATTTGGTCCACCATGCAGTGAAAGTACGATTCTATTGTTTAAGAGAAACTAAAATTTCAGTTGAAAGATTTGATTTTAATCACATTGCTTTAATTACATGGCTGAGGACCACAATTGCAAAATTATGGAGACAGATTTCGGTACACACAATGAAATCAACTTCATGAAATTTTCATGCAATTTCTGTTGCATGAAAGGACTAGATCCACGAACCCCCATAATTGGTCCGGTTAATACTCAAATATCAAAATTGGTTTGTTTTACACAAAAATTTGTGTATGTATAGCTGGATGTCTGTGTTAAAAGAGAAAAGATTTGATTATGGTGTATAAATGAATTTTCAAGTACCCTAACCCTTCAAAAATAGCCTAAATCAATGATTTTCACTTTTTGGCCAAAATGACTTGTTTTTCAGTCACAATTTTGTGAGTTTCTAATGTGCCGCCACCCCTCGCCCATCGAAATGTTTGCTGAAATATGAAGAAAATAATGTATTTATAAAATCTAAGCAAAAATATTTATGGGCGAGGGGTGGTGCACATGTCATTTTCACCAAAACCAGGTGGAACATTGTGAAATTAAGCTGAAATTAGCATATTTTCAATTTTAGCGTCACTTTTTGACGTCATTACAACGTCACAAGTACAGAAAACGTTAGAATTGATTTTGTTTTGTAACAAGTAATTATTCTAGACTACTTGGCCACAAAAATCTAATCTAACAAATGAATTTGAAAAAATGTCCCGATTTAGGGCCAAATATGAGTGTTCGTGGCTTTAGTATTCACATGATTAAATAAATTTCATGATATTTTCTTGTTACTCTATAGTAAAGTGCTTTTTGGCCTAATCAATTAACATATGACCTCTAAGCACATCATTTAATTTGCTATCAGTAGAAAAGTTGCATGCAATTTTTTTCTGGAATAGACCAATGTTCTATTCAGAAAAAGTTTCATGAAACTTTAAAAAAGTTGCATGCAACTCAAAATTTCCTTGTTTACATTTATGTGATATTTTTTCATAGATTATTGCTCGACAGTCGTATTATGCGCTCTCGGTGAAGCTGAAAATTTTCTGGAAGGGGTGAGCGACTTTCACCCAAAAGCATGTTACAAAAAATGTACAAGTTCTGGTAAGTACTTATAGGCGGTTTTCTGTTTGTAATGATAATATACATTTATTGACTTTGATAGTGGTGAATACCCGGTTTCATCAACCTGAATAAAATAATTCTATTCACCGAGCAAAGTGAGACGGCGTGGTAAAATATTAATTTTCATGATCGATTTAACTGGTATTCACTGAAATTAAAGTCTATGAATGTTTTATTATATGAATACAAAAAAAAAAGTGAAAAGAAAAAAAAACAGAAATCCTTTACATATATTACTACTGAAAAAGATCTAAAAACTTTTTTCTATAAACCGTATTTATAAACAAATATGATGAAAAAAAATATGTGTGAGAGGGAAATCTTATAAAACATTCAAATTTTAGTCTGCAAGGAATCCACCCGTATTAAAAGACATGATTCTGAACGAATGTCAAAATAGAAAGACTCTTCTTTAAATATTGAGGTCACAAGTTCACCGAATGACGTCATAGTCAAGATTCTTTTTTTAACGACTGAAAAATGATCAATATTCAATTTTTAGCGACTCAAAAATCAAATCTTTATATCAGTCGATTCTTAACCTCATTGAACTTGGCATACTCTCTGCATAATACTTTTCATGACATCCTGGGCCAATCAAAATGAAGATAAAGAATAGTCATCTAATAGATAATAAATTAAGCTGTTGTGATAGTACCATTTTACTCAGCCAATAATAGTTATTATAGAAAGAACATCCAATATCTAAATATTTTTTAAAAGATTTTCAATAAACATCACATAACATACCTAGAGAATCATGTACATCCTGTAAGACGTCATTAAGTCCTGCTTTGGTCAAATATCTAATTAGGTCACCAATAGTACAGGACTGTTTACATGATATCTGGTCGAGAAACTCCTCTCCACGGTTTTCTGAAACCACTGTTTTGAACACAAAGATAAAACATTATTATGTATTGACACATTCACCATCTATATAAAGATTAGGTTATGTTAAAATTTCATGAAAATCCGTTTAGGGGTTTAGGATTTTCGGATAAGAGAACGGCACCTATCCACATTTATTGTTTCGAGAAACCCAAATTTCAACCAACCTAAATTTCTAAATAGACTATTCACGTGTGAAAGATTCATAACATTTCATAGTGGAGTTTTGAGGAATTGAGATAAGAGATGAATAGCCCCTTGTTTTTGAACAGCTTAGTCCATGTTTTGGTCATGGAAACCCCAAAAATCTTTTTGATTAGAATATGAAATAGTCATTGAAACATTTTGTGAAAGTTACAGTTAAATACATCAAGAAGTTAAGGAGGAGTTGCATATCAACCCGGGTTTTCCCAGGCTTGGCAATACCCTTACAATTGTCAAAGTGGGCAATGCTGGCTAATAAGAATTTATTCATGAAAGAAATCCTATTTAAAAATACTTAATACTTCAAAAAAGATTTGTAGTTGACAGTAACTAAAACACTACTATTCATGCATTATTTCAATCATTTGTATATTTGCACTCCCTTTTTATGCAAGATTTTTTTCATTGATCATGCTGATTGTCAATACAGTTTTGACAACACACAGTATATGCTAATTATTTATAAAACCCTCAGACTATAGATAAAAAAAATTAGAAACCATATACATGTATACTTTAACCTTTAAATGGCTCAATTTTAGATCGATGTTTTAGTATGTGTACAGCAAAGACTGCATAATTATAGAATTAAAACTAAACTGTAGTAGGACCTAGATATGTAAATGAAAAAAAAAACTGTGCATCACTTTGAAAAAATCACAAATTCAAAATTTTATTTAGTATTTGATACATTTTATCACAAAAGTATTGCAAAATCATGTTTCAAAATCTGGACAAAAAAATTTTTTTTTAGGCCCCTAAAGATGTTTTGTTTGCAGTTTGAAATCAGGTAGTGTCAATTTGAAATTCACAAAATCACATTTTGGAAACAATGCACATTTATGAAATTAAGTTTTCTTAGCTGATTTTCACCAAAAACGTTACTCCTTTTAGTGGTTGAAAGTTAACAAGTTAAATTTTGAGTGAAAATCTTGATTTTTCATTTTTTGGTTAAAAAACTGTGTTATGCCTGTTCTTTGAGTTTGCCAGCCAATGGTACAAAACCTGCAAGACATTGATTTTTTGCCTATATTTGCTTCCCAAAAAAGGCTTTTTCCCCTAGATATAGTTTCCCAAAAATGTCCAAGTAATGGTTATCTTTTTCCGAGATGAGGATTTAGATTTCCCAAAAAATAAAATTTGAAGCAGAAATATGATATTTTTGCTGTCCAAAAGATTAGTTTATAATAGTTTGGTTTTCATTTTACTCTCAGTTCTTCATAAAATTCAGAAATTTTACTTAAAAAAATAAGTTTTTATATAAAAAAGATTTATTTCAAATTTCTCAATTCTCATAAAATGATACATATTTTCCTATAAAAAAAAAACATGCAGGTGCAGTTTTGAAAATTTTAGCAAAATCACTGCAAAAGGTGAATGAAACAAGTATTTTAAATGTGTTCTTTTTTTTATTTTACATAACTTGAATGTCTATGAAGATATTTTTCACGACTTGACACACAAAATTTCTCTATTTAAACCAATTTTGATGTGTTCTTTTCATAGTTTCGCCCCTGAACCCCTACCAGGGCATTGCCCTGGATCCACTGGAAGTCTTGAGCGGCCCCCAGAACCTTTGTCTGATACAATAGGATCCATTTCACTCCACTGGTGCATATGCAACTTGATTAAAATATATAATGTTTGTCATATGTCTAGATACACCAAACCCTACACTCATCTATTTAATAAAAGCTCCCCTTCTTTCCTAGACAAAAATACTTTTGATTTTTCGAAAGATTTTGTATGGAACTCTTTTACAATACAAGTGCTAAAACTGGTAAAAATCGGTTTAATAGTCAAAATTTTAGGCACATGCATTATATATGACAAGAATCTTTACGGTTGTTCAAGGTTAGTGTAAAACTTTGTAATCGTTAATGACGACAAAAAATTACTTTGTTAATTTCAAAGAGTATAAAATAAGAAGCACTAAAATTTGCATTTATGAAAATAAAATCAATTTTGAAACAAGAAAACTGCCCAAACTTTAAATGTCTTCTTTAAAGATAGCAGTATCCTATAAGATCCAGTCATTCTATGCAAAAAATTGTCAAACCACGAACAAATTGCAAAAGAAGGTTGCTTGGCCTCATCGTAAAGCTAAGAGTGTCTCGTAAAACTATCAAAAGTCGCCAACGATACAAGATGTCGGTTTTGATATTTTGGGTGAGAAATGTCGTTTTTAAAGAAAAATCGTGGAACCCGTCAATATGAAAAAGATTTAAAAGAAAAAAAGCTTTTCCTGAGGTGAAATCATAGAATTTGACGCAAATTACAATATACTAAAAGTCACAATCAATACAAGTTGTCGTTTTTGGTATTTTTTGGGGACAACTTCGTTTTTAATGAGAGAAAACTGGAGATCCGTCAATTGACAAAAGATTTAAAAGAAAAAATCTTTCAGTTAAATCATAGCATTTTATGCAAATTACAATAAAGATAAATTCACCATCAATACAAATCGTCCTTATGGAATATTAAGGGAAAACACCGTTTTTTTTAGAAAAATCGCGGAAAACTGGAAATCCGTAAACTGACAAAAAGATTTTAAAGAAAGAAAGCTTTTCTTGTTGAAAATCATAGCATTTTATGCAAACTACAATATACGAAAAGTCGCCATCAATACAAATTGTCCTTTTGGTATTTTTTGGGCAAAACATAGTTTTGTTTAAGAATAAACTGTTAACACAGAGAGATGTCTCGCCTGACGCAGCTGGTCACAATAAAAAAATGCAAGGTAGATTAAGAATTAGCTAACGCGCCACATGCCCTCCTGTTTGGTTAGGAACTGTATGAAATAAGCGCTCACAGAAAATTTTTTAAAATTGAATGCCCTCCTGTTTGAAAATTTCTGGATCCCGCTAAAGAAAATGATGTTGAATGTTACTATAGTTACTATAATGAATACCACTTTGTATACATAAGGGTATAATAAATATTTCATGGATTCTCATACAAAATTATATAAAATATGGGTCAGGTGGACAAATTTTATTTTAATTTTAAAACATTTTGATAAATTTTCTGCTATTTTAAAGGAAATTGACCAAAAACATGAAAAATGAACCTAATTTGCCAAAAATCAACATAATTTTTTTCAGGCCGATAAAAGAATTGGGGCTGAAGGGATGAGAATCTAAGATATATTCTATATTGGTGTAAGCAGATTTTTTCTTTAGTTCACACATACTATTACATCAAATAATTACCTGGAAATTAATTTTTACTGTATTGTATATTTCTTCTTCTTCTGATTAATTCAGGTAATCTGCTTTCATGTCTTCATTAGAAATTGTCAATAAAAATTCAGGTAATCTGTTTCATGTCTTCATTAGAAATTGTCTATAAAAATTCAGGTAATCTGTTTCATGTGTCTAGTGGCTTAAACCGATATGGATGAGTATCATCCTGCATCCAAAAATTATAAAACGCTGGATTATGGATCCTCTGTTGTAAAATGTCAAATGTTGGCTCTTACAATATAATTTAAAAAATGTTTTAAAATGTTTTAAAATCAAATGTTCTACATCTGCTTAGCAAACCAAAGTGGTTTATGATAACTGAAATATGATTCCAAAGTTCCACAATTATATGAATCATCAGCAATATTGGTGAAAATAAGATCTATGGTTGTTTTACCATCAGTAGTAATCTCTGTCATTACTTGTTGTAAACCATGGGATTGCATAAGATTTGTTAGTGTCTTGGAATCACAACTGTTTTTTGAAAAATCAATATTAAAGTCTCCCATAATAACAGTCTCTACATGGGGATCTAAAATTGAGATCAGATATTCCATTGCTCTTATGACTTTTTTTATGCTCTCCTTTGGTCTAGAATATACACATACACATTGAAGAAAGGAAAATGTGGCCTTTGTTATTTCTATTGTAGTATAGTTCAGACATTCTGTTTTGCATAGAAGACCATCTTTAATATATATAATAGATCCATATGAAGATCTTTTATTTAGAAAATCATTTCGAAACAGGTGAAATCCTGGAAGAACATATCTTTCGTCTTTGTCTGAGGAGCAAAGCTTTGATTCCACAAACATATTCAGATCAGATGAAAGGAAATTTTGGTCTGCTTTCACATCATCAATGTGTAGATGTATCGATTGTGAGTTGTGGAAACATATTTTGAATTTTGTATTGTCCATGGTGTACAATGGAATATAGCATAGAGAAAGGCTTCTGGTAGTTCTCAATCTGGTCATTTCATCCTTAACTTCTGATGATACATGGATCTTGTCACCATTTATTTCTCCAATGATAAAAAGATTTTCAGCCTTCTGTGCCCTGCTAAGTGCAACATAATGCATGTGGCATTCCTTCTTGGTAGGAAATTCTACTACAACTTCTTTGAGTGTATCTCCTTGAGCACGATGAAGTGTCTTAGCAGCTGCTAAACGTATTGGGAACTGCTTCCTTGCAACTTTGCAACTTTTGTATTTACCTACAGGAAATTCACGCAATATTCTGTTAATAGGTGTCCATAACACATTTCTCTTGTTTTTTCTTGTAGACTGTCCACGGCAATCCTTTCCTACATTCTTATCATCAAATTCAATCCAGATCTTAGTGATTGTGGTGCCTGTGCATTCTATCTTCCTGACAATACCACCAGCTCCATTAACTAAACCATCATTCAAATCTAGGTTAACAGTCAATTCTACCCTCATTCCTAAAGCCACATTACAAACTTTACTTAGTCCCATTTCACATTCCTTTGTACTGCATTTTATCTGTTCTTTGACATTTAGGGCAACATCACCAATCACTATGTCTACAGCTTCAACTGTTGCTTTTTGTTCTTTGGATTGCATATAAAGTTCATTATTGAATGCATCTACCTTTTTGTTGAAATAAAGTAAATGTGTTGCATTTATTGGGTAACCTGGGTCTTTAACATCAATTTTCCTGGTGTTCAAAAATTGTAAATCCTCTTTTGTTTGATTTCCCTCTCTAACACGGTTTAATAACTCTGCAAAGAACAAGTCATCTTTTTGTCGCATGATGTCTGTCAATTCATACATTAAAAAGCGTTCTTGCCAAATGTTTTCTGAAAGAATTTCAGTGGATTTTCCAGATGGCTGTTTGAAGATCCATGAGTCCATGACTGGTTTTAATTGAAACAGGTCACCAATTGTGATTATGCTCAATCCTCCAAATGGTTTTGTTATTCCTTTGATTTCTTGTAGCCTTTGGTTAATAAAAGAAAACATTCTAGTTCCACACATGGATACTTCATCAATAATGATTATCTTGAGGTGTTCTAACTTATATCTTAAAGCATTCAAAAACTCGTACTTCAGTGGTCGGTACTGGAATCCTTGATTGGCAGGAATGTGAAAAGCATTGTGGATGGTGCTACCATTTATCAAATATGCTGCTTTTCCTGTTGGAGCTGTGAGTAGAACTGTTATTTGATCAGGGTTTTCACCTTCAACAACATTCAAATAACGGAGGAGTGCCTGGAACAGACATTTAGTCAATCTTGTTTTTCCAACACCTGCACCCCCACTAAGAAAAAGCATGAACTGGTCATTTGTTGTTTTAACCTTCTTCAAAACATGGTAGAAAAATTCATACTGTTTACGGTTCATTGATTGTGCCATTACTCTAAATTCTGCATCTGAAATTCTGTTCTTAACAAGTTCTTCATTGACATCTGTGCCAGCAGCACAAGTTTCATTGCCTCCAATATCATAATTTGTGAACAAATCTTCTCCTTCTTTTTGCAAGTCAAGTTCTTCCATCTTGTCTAGGTCTTGAAGTTCTACATGTTGTGCATTAGGTGCTACTTCATCATAAGCCTCATCATCTAGTTCTCTATCTATCTGTTCTGCAGCTGCCTCTAATTCTTCACTGTGGTGTTCATAAAGTTTCCTGTTCATAGTTACATGTTCTTGAACATCTCTGTACTTTTGTTCATAATTATCATATGGATCAAATATTTTTTCTTCTTTCCGCCATGGGATGAACAATAACAACTGTTCCCGATAGTAGTTTTCAGGATCTTTTTCTTTTGAATATCTGACATATCTGATAATTTTCTTTTTCTTCCTCCTTCTCATCATCACACCATTCCTGTACATTAATGTCTGTGGATGGTCTTCTTCTTCATGTTCGTCACTACTGTAAGTACAGTCCTCTATGTTGTCTTCATTGTCAGTTTCAATTAATTCATCTATTGTTTTGTTCTTATTTCTTTCTGCTGGTGTTGTTTTCATATCATACCATGCTGCAAAATCAGCTAGAAACATGTTCTCAGCAGACTTAGGTCGAGAAGAATACCTTTGTATTAAATTCCCACATTGGATATCTGTACTATTGTCTGGTAGTTTTTCAAGTTCATCCGAAGGTTTTATTATAAAAGGTCTATCTTCTGGTGGTGACGTGTTGACAAATATGTGGCCACATGTAGAATTCTTTAATTTCATCTGTAGACATATGTAAACAGCTTCTTGTGCAGATATTTCAACATGTTTCAAGAATTTATTGCCTACTTCCCTTACTTGCTGCTTAATGTCAGTGTTGGATTTCTTTGCTTCATTGCAAGCCCTTCTCAACAGTTCACTCATCCCCCTCTGTCCTTTGCTAACATAATTAACGATATACATGAGGCAGGCATATGCATTAGTGATGAATTGGATGTCCATGTTGGCACACCATGCTTTTAGTACAGTGTTGTTATAACTGTTGACTCGAATACTTTCTGGTTTTCTTTCCAAGAAGATCTTAGTGTCTTTTAAAGAGGAACGGATGGCAAGGACATACATTTCTTCTGACATGTGAAGTTGGTTGATGAATTCTTGAAATGAAGAATCTAGTCTTGTTTTATTAGCCAGTTCTTCTTTAATCAATTTGTAATTTTCTTTGTGTTTCTTTAATTCCTTTGGACATATATCACATGGTAAGGGATCCAACACCCTGGTTTTGGTCATAGGTGGTAATGGGAAGTGAAATCGGCACTCTTTTTTAACCTTCATTTTACATGTGTGGGTGTGACGATGGCATTGCACTCGGACAAAGTCAGGTTGACTGCTGTCAGTGGGATATTGTCTATCTGTAGTAATGTATTTAGATATAAAATTCTCAATCTCTTCATTGTCACATTCATGCAGCACAGGAGCATTCTCTACCCAAAGTATTGAATGTACGTGAGGAGATCCTCGTTGCTGGAACTCTATTCTATAGAAATATTCTTGGACAACACCAAGAGGATGAAGTGGAGACTGTAAGAATGAATTGAAGAACTTCTGGACTTTGTAGTCAAAATATCTGCTTGTCGTAACTGGATCTGAACGAATCAGTCTGCATTTATCTTGGTAAGACATGTTCTCAACATCTTGGTCTGAGAAGTTCTGTTTATCAATAAGTTTGGCTAGAGATGTTAAAAGTGGTACCCAGTGTGTCTCTGCTGCTGACATTGACAGAAAGAATGTTGGCAGTCCAAGCTGCCTAACCATGGCAAAAAGGTCTTTCTTTGCATGTTCCCAATAAGGAGGAGACCCTCTCAAGGTTCTGAATATTCTAAATCCATCATTCAATCTTACAAGTTGTTCGATGTTGGACTCATCCCTCATTTCCTTGGCAGTAAGGCGTTTTCCTGAGGTTTTTACCCTTTTCATAGATAACCATATCTTATCTTGTATTTGTTTCATTTGCAGTTTCTTTGCTTTGAAGAAAATATTTGTGATATTCATTGCTGCTCTTCGATCTTGATTTCTCAATTCTGATTTGCAAATTTCACTGTATTTGATGGATATAACTCTTTCTTTATTGGTGGGACGAGATTCTCCACAAAATATTGCTGGAAAAGACAACTCTTCTATACTGTTTCCAAAAGTATTGCAAGGCCGGTTTCCCTCACTTGGAGCAAAAGACAATATCTTTCTCTGGTCGTCTATATTATCTGGATACAGCATTGTGTCATAAACACCATCACATTCTGCTAAAATCTCATCATCAATGTCTTCAGTCTCACTCCAGTTGTCTTCCTCATCTATATCATCACTTGTTTTAACTGATCTACTTTCAGATTGTTTGTCTTCATCTTCTTTTGGAATGTTCTCATCAATACCCTGTACTAGATCTGGTTCTTCTGGTTTCTTCTTTTGAATAAAACTATCCCACTTTGATTCCAGTTGATTTGTTGTACATTCAGGCAACCAAGTTTCATCTAACCCATCAGTTACATAAGTCTTATATAATGGTTTGTTAAGCAAGTACTTAGTAGCAGCAATACAATGGTTAGGTCGAATGTTTTCGAACATTACATGTGATTTGTATCGGAGTCTTCGTTTCAACTTAACAGGTATTGTCTGTGATTCTGGGATATGCCTTGGTAACATCTTTACTGTAGAAATGTTATCAGCTGGTACATTGACAACGTTCCCAAGTATTCCATGTTGACGTCCACTTGGTAGTTCTCTCATTTGGAAGAATGTTGAGACAGGAGCAACTAATTTTTCTTCAAGTGAGTTGAGATGCAAAACCTCTGGCTTATGTGGAAATCCAAGCTTGTTATACATTGCTAGTGTTGGAAGTCTTCGTTTAATCATCCCACTAAGACATGTTCTGCATAGGTATTCAGCTCCATCAAAACTAATAACTCCTCGTATGCACTGGGAATAAAGTGGTTCTTGCACACGACTAGCTCTAGATATACTAACAACTGATTCTTTAAACCAAAGCTGCTCACAACAGGAACAGATGTAGTTACAGGCTGTTGATACGTCTTGTTTGAATGTGGCAATCAGTTGTTCCTCGTCTTCCACTTTATTATATGAAGCATTATATCTTTTCCTTATTCTGTCATGTTGCTGCTCTCGTTCTTTATACACAGGATCAGATCTCCGTGCTTTGTTAAGGTCTTTCTCAAACTGTTGGAATTTGGGATCAGATCTTCGGGCTTTGTTGAGGTCCCTCTCATACTGCTGGTGCTCAGGATCAGATCTTCGAGCTTTGTTGTAGTCACTCTCAAACTGTTGGAATTTGGGATCAGATCTTCGAGCTTTGTTGTAGTCACTCTCAAATTGTTGGAATTTGGGATCAGATCTTCGGGCTTTGTTATGGTCTTTCTCAAACTGTTGGAATTTGGGATCAGATCTTCGAGCTTTGTTGTAGTCACTCTCAAATTGTTGGAATTTGGGATCAGATCTTCGGGCTTTGTTATGGTCTTTCTCAAACTGTTGGAATTTGGGATCAGATCTTCGAGCTTTGTTGTAGTCACTCTCAAATTGTTGGAATTTGGGATCAGATCTTCGGGCTTTGTTATGGTCTTTCTCAAACTGTTGGAATTTGGGATCAGATCTTCGAGCTTTGTTGTAGTCACTCTCAAATTGTTGGAATTTGGGATCAGATCTTCGGGCTTTGTTGAGGTCTTTCTCAAACTGTTGGAATTCAGGATCACATCTTCTTGTTTTGTTGTGGTCCCTCTCGAACTGTATAAAAGTTGGGTCTGATCTTCTTTTTTTGTTATACAAGTTTTCTTTTAATTGAACAGTGGAATCATCAGATCTTTTTTGTTTCTTTGCTTCAGTCTCTTTTGAACGATAGGATAAGTTTTGTCTTTTCTGTTGCTTGTAGATCCTAAAATATTCCGTTCTGCTTGGTCTGTTATTAATACTGTTAGATGGTTCATTGCAAGATTGTTTATCATTATCAATAACTGGAACATATACAGTTGAAGTTGAAGTTACAACATCATAATGATTTCCATTGGTGTGATTTATATATATTGCATTTGGTGATGGAGCAATTTGTGGCTGTAGATAAGACGCTGAGAATTCAATCCAGCTGTGTAATGAGGAGTAGATGAATATGGATGTTTTCAACATATCAGCAACTGTAAATATTTCCACTTCTGTAGCCCATGTTCCTGATTGGTCCATCTTTTTCTGTTGAATATATGCATTTGGTGATTGAGTATTAGGTAATATGGATGCCATTTTATTTCCAAGGGAAAGCATGTGATTGACTGTTGCTTGTCTCAGTCTGGAGTGGTAATTTTCTGTTCCAGTTAATATGAATGAAATTGATCTGAAGAAACAGTTGCCATCTCCAACAATACGCTTTAAGTTCCTTGGTCTTCCAATTTCACAATCATAGTCTGTGTTGTATAATGGCATAGATGGAGCTTCAAGAGTAATTCCAAGCATTTGACATCTGTTCATTTGCCATGTCAGGTCTATTGGAGTAAAATGATAAACTTCTACACGAGCAGCAACTAATTGAAGATCTGTATCATTTTGTTGAGAGAGCTGTTCTAGTTTGCTGATTCCACTTTTTTTGCAGTCTTCATTTTCCTTGTTTGTAACATCATTGGGTTGTCCTTGGGGGGCTGACTTTTCATTTGTAGCTGGTTTCATGCTCCCATTCTGGTTTTGCCTAGGTGTAAATTTCTGTTGAGCAATCTTATTAGGGCAGCAATGTCGTGAAAGTTTCTGAACTGTTGAAAAGATCTTCTCACAACCCGTACAAAATTTACATTTGTGTGCCAGTAAGCGTTTTTCTGATGTATAGATCAAATTACATTTTGGACACTGAAATTCACCCTTGCAGTGATGGCGTTGTAACTGTTGGTTGGTAGGAAATGA